>OX596381.1:121881503-121922314 GCA_951394425.1 Tipula unca | reverse complement strand
ACAGCAGAAAAATCAATCTATGACGTCATAGATTGGGGTTTTGGAGTGAATCGAAAACGACATTAGTTATTCATCATGACCGGATCGCAAAATAAGACCACATGCGGGGATGTTTTTCTTTATAACCGGACCGAACAATGTAATTTTGTTAAAAATGAAGAAGTGTGCCAACACTTGGAGTCTAAACTGGATATCGCCGAATTTGTGTTTTGCACATTTGGCCATGACGCATTCCTGCTCCCAATTGTATTATTAATTATAATAGGAATTTTCCTAATTTATTTACTTAATTTATTCATCACCAAATTGTAAGTATAGCTACATACATAAATAAATATATGAGGATCGTATATGCTCTCTAGGTATTCAAGTAATTTTTATCATCCTCTACAATTCAAGTAATTTTTATCATCATTTACAAAATCCTGGGAAGCGGACACCATAATGATGCATATACCAAGATGCTTTACGGTCTAAACTATGCGAAAAATATTTTAATTTTGGAAAAAGTAAGGGATTACATGTTTTAGGGCAACCAAATTTGGTGTGATTGCATTAAAGACAATTATACGATTTTCCCGTTTTTTCTTGGCGAAACCTTTGGAAGCGGACACCATAATGACGAATATACCAGACTGTAAATTGGTTTAAGCTATGCGAAAAATATTTCAATAAAATTTTCTAATATTTTTCCTAAAGTCGGGTATTAGGAGGATTAGTATAACAAGATTTGGTATCACCTAATATATGTTTTTTGAATATTAGATTTTCCGAATTTTCATAGGTTGATTGAAAACAATAAAAAAATGAAAAAAAAGTTTGTCATTTGTTCATTTCATTATTTAAAATTAAAACACAATCGAGGAAGGTAGGGATAACTTTATCCGATTTATTATAATTTCTATGTTGATATTTTGCTTATATACAGTATAGACCCCAAAATAAATATATAGTCGCATATAAATCGTACATCTCAATATAACATGTATGAGTGCTGTACTGTAACATTTCTGAAAATAACTCAAATTGCGTATTGAAATGTTTTGTTGGTCTATTGTTGTGATCTATTTGCCACCAATACCAATACAATATAATTCATTAAAATGTTATTTTTTATGAAATTTCTTTTCGTCAACCAATTGGCTCACTATTATTTTTTATTTTGCTGTGTTATTCAAAATGTAAATGCAAGAAAGAGACATGACGAAATTGTAATAGTATCTCGTAAAATTGCAAAAACAAAACTTAAATAATATGAAATTATTTTATTTGGGTATATTTCTCTCATACAAATAGTGCTTCTATTAGTATATCTTCTTTGGTAAGGCTATGGACCGTAAAAGTGTCTATGCCAAGTCCTTTTTAAAAAAAAAAAAAAAAAATTAATAAACCTAGACAGCTATTCTATAGTGCAACACGTATGGAATAAATGTGGAGACCCCCTTGTAGAGCGGCGGTGTTCAGAGATACGAGGTTCGGATGAGAAATTGAAAAATCGAAGAATCAACTCCAATATAAATTGAGATGTAATTGGGTAACAATAAATTATTGATATAACAGGAGAACTTTACTAGGAACGTGGAATGGGACTTAAAGTTGAATTTGGTTGATTTATAAACATTATTTTCTTTAGATTTTTAGATTTTTAAAATTTTTACATTTCCCAAAAATCAAATTCTTTTTCTAATTTTTTTTGTCACCGGTTTTAAGCCATGCTGAAATTCTAAATTTTGTAATTTTCAAGAAATATTTAAAATATTAAAGTCCGATGAAAAGATTTTCGAAAAATCATTGTCATTGAAATCAATTATAAAAATCAGTTCCTAAATTCGTTTAAAATTCATATCAACATTTATGTGGCATTTACAAACTAGAATTTTAGCATTTTGAAATTCGAATTTAGCGGACTGCGAAATGGTCAAAAAAAAATTCGAAATACAAATTAACGAATTGAATAATTATGAAAACAGGAATTTAAAGGAATTAAAGAATGTAAAAGTTAAAAATTTTGGACTTTGTATAAATTTAGAAACTTCAGGATTAAGGATTTTTTAAGAAATTAATTAATAGATTGCGACCTTGAGTATATGGTTCCAAACTTACTGAACCTGCGAGTATGTATTAATCTACCAACTAAATTCTGGTTCATTTTTAGTAACGGGACGTCATAAATTTTGAAGAGATGAAAGTGGAACTACATATAAAGAACTAGCGGACGAAGGGTACAAGTTCAAACTTGCTTTAATATGTTTGTATATAGTTATAGTATTCCAGAAAGCATATGATATAGCAAGATAAACACATCAACTATAAGTAACTATATATACTAATCTGGGAGATAGATTGTAACCATGATCCTTTCATTACGAAAATTAAATTTTTAAATCAAAATTTTTCCAAAAAATCGAAATAAATTTTGTATGTTAACACATCAACATATAAGATTTAAACGAATCGAGATGAGATGGTGATGATGATGATGAGAATAACAAAAAACTATTTTGCTTAAAAATTTGCAAAACTTACAGTACAATTTTTAATTATAATTTGGTTATATCAGTGAATACTGAATACAGAATATTAAATGCGGAAATACATTTAGTTCATGATGATTTATTATTACTGATATAAACTATAAATCAATAAATTCAAAATTTTGTTTTTAAGACATTCGGAAACATCGGAAATATTTTCTAATAATTATTTTCTAGTAACATTAACTGTGTTACCTCTGTTTGACACGTTTTTGAGAATTGTCCTCCAAAGTTGAATTTGCGAAGGTTAATTTAAGTGTTCAGTAATTTATCACAATCACCTGTCACATTTGTATCCACAGTTAACATAACTAAAATATTTGTTTAACCCCATAGCCGATTTCTTCCACAATCTTAGAAAAAAAATTCACTTTGCATTTATTTTCTACTTGATTTTTGTTGTTTCCGTTAAAATATTTATTTTTCTTTGAGGAAAATGAGATAAATTTGTCATTCCCCCTGTAAACTGAAAAGTGAAAATGTTTATAGAGTGGTTATCAGGGGCCTACCATCATGCATTATTCATGATGAAATTAAAGCAGACTTAAAATGGTAACATTTGATGGTGTAAAAGTCAAGAAACAGTTTCGATTGTTTTACATCAATTAAAAACAAAAATATACAACAATAAAGAAATATTCAACATCAAGAAACTTGCATTCTGTAAAGTTAAATTTGCGCCACCTAACAAGACAATGGGCATTCCCCAATGCACGAATTGTCAACAACTCGGACATACCAAGAGTTTTTGCTATATCGTCAAACCAAATACGTGACATGTGCTGAAGATCACCACACAAAAAACTGCAAAAAAACCCAGAAAGGGCACCATCATGTGCTCTTTGTCAACAAAATGGACATACTGCAAATTATAAAGGCCCTGTATATCTGAACAAACTTAAAAGTCAACAGAGTAATAGAACAAGCGTAGTACAGCGATTACAAACCAAAGCAGCTAAACCTCAAACAACAATTACGCCATCAACAGCTGGATTATCTTATGCGCAAATCACCAAATCAGCTGATGAAATAAACCAAAACAACAAACACACAGAAATTAATAACGGGTCTAATCATTAGACTCTAATGACATTGAAATCATTAAAATGCTCATTCACTTAGCAGCAAGGGTGGCAAAACTGGAAATTAATTTTTATCCGCCAAGCATAATAGTCAGCATACACAAAAATGATTACCTCGTTCCTACGCATTGTAACTTGGAAGGCCAATGGGCTCAACCAACGAGCCCAGAAGCTGAAAATATTTTCCCATACAAACAATATAGATATTGCGCAGATTCCAGAAACGCATTTCTCCATTGTACTAATTAAAAATAATATCAAACATAATCAACAATAGGATATTCGGGAAAGCTACATACATTCCACCACGGCATACACCAACGAAGTTACAATTTAATAACGTCTTCAATAAACTAGGTCCACGATTTATCATTGGAGGGGACTGGCTACAATATAAAACATACAGTTTGGGGTTCCAGGTTAATTTCTTCTGGAAAAGAAAATGATCTGTTCAATGCCATTCATGAATCAAATGTGAATATCTGTCTCCAGGTCAGTAAGCGCTACAGTAATCAAAAAACAAAAAAGCGAAACCTTATTAATAAATTTACGGATTCGAATCTCTTTAGAGAAAAGGTAGAAGAGCTAGTTGAATTAAAAGTGAGTATCAAAAGTAATGAGGAATTGGAACATCAAACAAAGAATTTCATTGAATACACTCGAGAGGCCGCCAGCCTTACTACTCCAGAACTACAGGAAAAAACCAACATGGAAGTCAAATAACCTGCCGAAATCAGGGAACAAATCAAAGAAAGAAGAAAAGCAAGGAGATTGGCATCTCGCCAGAAATCCCATTGACAGCCTTCAATCGGATAAGTAACAAAGTTAACAGGTTAATCAAAAGCTTTAAACAAGAATGCTTCGACAACTACTTAAGCGAGCTAGGTCCAGAAAGGGATAAGGACTACTCGCTATGGAAAGCCACAAGAGAATTTAAACGACCTGTAGCTCGGATACCACCCATAAGAAATGCTTAAGGTATAGGTGGGTTCGACAAGACAAAGAAAAAAACTCTATGCTCAACACCTAGCAATAGTATTTCATCCCCACGACATTCAATCCAACATCGACGTAACACCTGTTTATCAACCAAGTCAGGATTATTAAAGGGGCACGCCAATGGAAATTGCCGAAGAATCGACAAAAATGTTAACCAAATAAAGGCACCAGGAATTGATGAAATATCACCGGGTCTATTCAAGGAACTACCTCGTAAAGCACATCATCATGATCACATACTTATTTAATGCCTGTATGAGATTGAACTATATGTACCCAAATGCTTCAAAACGGCCCAAATAATTATGCTGAAGAAACTAGGCAAACCAGATGAAGAAGAAGCATCCTACATACCAATCTCACTGTTTCCGACCATATCAAAACTATTTGAAAAACTACTTCAGAAACGTCTCAAGCCAATGGTAAACGTTCCTGATTTTCAATTTGGATTCAGGGGTAATCACTCCATAATGGATCAAGTCCATCGAATCACTAAGGTGATAGAGCAAGCGTCAGAATGAAACAAATATTGGCCCGTTGTATTTTTGGATGTATCCCAGGCCTTTGATAGGGTTTGGTACGACGGATTCACATTCAAGATGAGCAAAATGCTACTACAAAATTATTGCCAAATGCTTGAATCATACCTCTCTGATCGCAAATTCAGAGTCATCCATGAACAAACTTGTTCTGATTTTTAAACGATGCTAGCCGGAGTTCCGCAGGGAAGCGTATTTGGACTCCTCTGTCCCAAAATTTGTTTTGAACCACGATGTAACGTAACACCTTGGACAATGAACCACCATGTGGTTTATACAGAAAACGTAATTAAAAATGGCAAACAGACTCATGGTAAATTATTTCTATACGTGGTGTTCAGCTTCTTCAGTTTTATTCAATCAAAATTTCACGTCATCTGTTCAAAAGTGCATTGTCAATCAGCGTGAACGTGGTTAAACAGATAATCAAGTGTATGTCCATTACGAAAAACTACTCTCCCACAAAAATATACTTGCATATATTGTAGTTTTGAAAATCCAAGCCAACTTGAATTATAAAATTATCGAGGGAAGCCATGATTTAGAAACAAAACAATTAATATCTGGAAAAAAAACGAAATAATTTTTTAAAATTAGTAATGTCGTTTTCGATTCACTTTTTACCCCTCTTTCAAAAATCAATCTGGATTCGAAGGAGAATCGAACAAGAAAATCTGTAATCCATTTTATATATGTTTTATATATGTATGTGTGTGTTTTGACGTTTGAAAAATATTACAATATTTGTTTACGTTTTGAAAACACATAATAATAATAATAATAATAATTTACATAATTTACACATATTTTAAATTAAAACACATAATATTTCTGTATCAATATGGCCGTGTCAATAGATTTAATTAATTTCCGGGTATTAATTGATTCCAGTGGATGTGTGACGATGAATGAGGGGCTGGTTGTGTTACAAAATTTGCAAAGTAAGAATACTTTTTAATTTATTAATAGTTGTTAATTTAAATTTATTTTATTTAAAATGACAGCAAAATACTAATTGTTGGTATACAGGAAAATGACAACACGAAATGACCACAACTTGACAGTACTAGTTGTTGGTATTAGTAAAAGAGGGGTAAATCTGTTAAAAAATCTAGATTTGTGACCGAGCAAAAATTTTGCTCGATCGGAGATTTTTTTTAGGTGAATCGAACAGTTTGACAGCAGAAAAATCAATCTATGACGTCATAGATTGGGGTTTTGGAGTGAATCGAAAACGACATTAGTTATTCATCATGACCGGATCGCAAAATAAGACCACATGCGGGGATGTTTTTCTTTATAACCGGACCGAACAATGTAATTTTGTTAAAAATGAAGAAGTGTGCCAACACTTGGAGTCTAAACTGGATATCGCCGAATTTGTGTTTTGCACATTTGGCCATGACGCATTCCTGCTCCCAATTGTATTATTAATTATAATAGGAATTTTCCTAATTTATTTACTTAATTTATTCATCACCAAATTGTAAGTATAGCTACATACATAAATAAATATATGAGGATCGTATATGCTCTCTAGGTATTCAAGTAATTTTTATCATCCTCTACAATTCAAGTAATTTTTATCATCATTTACAAAATCCTGGGAAGCGGACACCATAATGATGCATATACCAAGATGCTTTACGGTCTAAACTATGCGAAAAATATTTTAATTTTGGAAAAAGTAAGGGATTACATGTTTTAGGGCAACCAAATTTGGTGTGATTGCATTAAAGACAATTATACGATTTTCCCGTTTTTTCTTGGCGAAACCTTTGGAAGCGGACACCATAATGACGAATATACCAGACTGTAAATTGGTTTAAGCTATGCGAAAAATATTTCAATAAAATTTTCTAATATTTTTCCTAAAGTCGGGTATTAGGAGGATTAGTATAACAAGATTTGGTATCACCTAATATATGTTTTTTGAATATTAGATTTTCCGAATTTTCATAGGTTGATTGAAAACAATAAAAAAATGAAAAAAAAGTTTGTCATTTGTTCATTTCATTATTTAAAATTAAAACACAATCGAGGAAGGTAGGGATAACTTTATCCGATTTATTATAATTTCTATGTTGATATTTTGCTTATATACAGTATAGACCCCAAAATAAATATATAGTCGCATATAAATCGTACATCTCAATATAACATGTATGAGTGCTGTACTGTAACATTTCTGAAAATAACTCAAATTGCGTATTGAAATGTTTTGTTGGTCTATTGTTGTGATCTATTTGCCACCAATACCAATACAATATAATTCATTAAAATGTTATTTTTTATGAAATTTCTTTTCGTCAACCAATTGGCTCACTATTATTTTTTATTTTGCTGTGTTATTCAAAATGTAAATGCAAGAAAGAGACATGACGAAATTGTAATAGTATCTCGTAAAATTGCAAAAACAAAACTTAAATAATATGAAATTATTTTATTTGGGTATATTTCTCTCATACAAATAGTGCTTCTATTAGTATATCTTCTTTGGTAAGGCTATGGACCGTAAAAGTGTCTATGCCAAGTCCTTTTTAAAAAAAAAAAAAAAAAATTAATAAACCTAGACAGCTATTCTATAGTGCAACACGTATGGAATAAATGTGGAGACCCCCTTGTAGAGCGGCGGTATTCAGAGATACGAGGTTCGGATGAGAAATTGAAAAATCGAAGAATCAACTCCAATATAAATTGAGATGTAATTGGGTAACAATAAATTATTGATATAACAGGAGAACTTTACTAGGAACGTGGAATGGGACTTAAAGTTGAATTTGGTTGATTTATAAACATTATTTTCTTTAGATTTTTAGATTTTTAAAATTTTTACATTTCCCAAAAATCAAATTCTTTTTCTAATTTTTTTTGTCACCGGTTTTAAGCCATGCTGAAATTCTAAATTTTGTAATTTTCAAGAAATATTTAAAATATTAAAGTCCGATGAAAAGATTTTCGAAAAATCATTGTCATTGAAATCAATTATAAAAATCAGTTCCTAAATTCGTTTAAAATTCATATCAACATTTATGTGGCATTTACAAACTAGAATTTTAGCATTTTGAAATTCGAATTTAGCGGACTGCGAAATGGTCAAAAAAAAATTCGAAATACAAATTAACGAATTGAATAATTATGAAAACAGGAATTTAAAGGAATTAAAGAATGTAAAAGTTAAAAATTTTGGACTTTGTATAAATTTAGAAACTTCAGGATTAAGGATTTTTTAAGAAATTAATTAATAGATTGCGACCTTGAGTATATGGTTCCAAACTTACTGAACCTGCGAGTATGTATTAATCTACCAACTAAATTCTGGTTCATTTTTAGTAACGGGACGTCATAAATTTTGAAGAGATGAAAGTGGAACTACATATAAAGAACTAGCGGACGAAGGGTACAAGTTCAAACTTGCTTTAACATGTTTGTATATAGTTATAGTATTCCAGAAAGCATATGATATAGCAAGATAAACACATCAACTATAAGTAACTATATATACTAATCTGGGAGATAGATTGTAACCATGATCCTTTCATTACGAAAATTAAATTTTTAAATCAAAATTTTTCCAAAAAATCGAAATAAATTTTGTATGTTCAAAAGCTTTAAACAAGAATGCTTCGACAACTACTTAAGCGAGCTAGGTCCAGAAAGGGATAAGGACTACTCGCTATGGAAAGCCACAAGAGAATTTAAACGACCTGTAGCTCGGATACCACCCATAAGAAATGCTTAAGGTATAGGTGGGTTCGACAAGACAAAGAAAAAAACTCTATGCTCAACACCTAGCAATAGTATTTCATCCCCACGACATTCAATCCAACATCGACGTAACACCTGTTTATCAACCAAGTCAGGATTATTAAAGGGGCACGCCAATGGAAATTGCCGAAGAATCGACAAAAATGTTAACCAAATAAAGGCACCAGGAATTGATGAAATATCACCGGGTCTATTCAAGGAACTACCTCGTAAAGCACATCATCATGATCACATACTTATTTAATGCCTGTATGAGATTGAACTATATGTACCCAAATGCTTCAAAACGGCCCAAATAATTATGCTGAAGAAACTAGGCAAACCAGATGAAGAAGAAGCATCCTACATACCAATCTCACTGTTTCCGACCATATCAAAACTATTTGAAAAACTACTTCAGAAACGTCTCAAGCCAATGGTAAACGTTCCTGATTTTCAATTTGGATTCAGGGGTAATCACTCCATAATGGATCAAGTCCATCGAATCACTAAGGTGATAGAGCAAGCGTCAGAATGAAACAAATATTGGCCCGTTGTATTTTTGGATGTATCCCAGGCCTTTGATAGGGTTTGGTACGACGGATTCACATTCAAGATGAGCAAAATGCTACTACAAAATTATTGCCAAATGCTTGAATCATACCTCTCTGATCGCAAATTCAGAGTCATCCATGAACAAACTTGTTCTGATTTTTAAACGATGCTAGCCGGAGTTCCGCAGGGAAGCGTATTTGGACTCCTCTGTCCCAAAATTTGTTTTGAACCACGATGTAACGTAACACCTTGGACAATGAACCACCATGTGGTTTATACAGAAAACGTAATTAAAAATGGCAAACAGACTCATGGTAAATTATTTCTATACGTGGTGTTCAGCTTCTTCAGTTTTATTCAATCAAAATTTCACGTCATCTGTTCAAAAGTGCATTGTCAATCAGCGTGAACGTGGTTAAACAGATAATCAAGTGTATGTCCATTACGAAAAACTACTCTCCCACAAAAATATACTTGCATATATTGTAGTTTTGAAAATCCAAGCCAACTTGAATTATAAAATTATCGAGGGAAGCCATGATTTAGAAACAAAACAATTAATATCTGGAAAAAAAACGAAATAATTTTTTAAAATTAGTAATGTCGTTTTCGATTCACTTTTTACCCCTCTTTCAAAAATCAATCTGGATTCGAAGGAGAATCGAACAAGAAAATCTGTAATCCATTTTATATATGTTTTATATATGTATGTGTGTGTTTTGTCGTTTGAAAAATATTACAATATTTGGTTACGTTTTGAAAACACATAATAATAATAATTTACATAATTTACACATATTTTAAATTAAAACACATAATATTTCTGTATCAATATGGCCGTGTCAATAGATTTAATTAATTTCCGGGTATTAATTGATTCCAGTGGATGTGTGACGATGAATGAGGGTCTGGTTGTGTTACAAAATTTGCAAAGTAAGAATACTTTTTAATTTATTAATAGTTGTTAATTTAAATTTATTTTATTTAAAATGACAGCAAAATACTAATTGTTGGTATACAGGAAAATGACAACACGAAATGACCACAACTTGACAGTACTAGTTGTTGGTATTAGTAAAAGAGGGGTAAATCTGTTAAAAAATCTAGATTTGTGACCGAGCAAAAATTTTGCTCGATCGGAGATTTTTTTTAGGTGAATCGAACAGTTTGACAGCAGAAAAATCAATCTATGACGTCATAGATTGGGGTTTTGGAGTGAATCGAAAACGACATTAGTTATTCATCATGACCGGATCGCAAAATAAGACCACATGCGGGGATGTTTTTCTTTATAACCGGACCGAACAATGTAATTTTGTTAAAAATGAAGAAGTGTGCCAACACTTGGAGTCTAAACTGGATATCGCCGAATTTGTGTTTTGCACATTTGGCCATGACGCATTCCTGCTCCCAATTGTATTATTAATTATAATAGGAATTTTCCTAATTTATTTACTTAATTTATTCATCACCAAATTGTAAGTATAGCTACATACATACATAAATATATGAGGATCGTATATGCTCTCTAGGTATTCAAGTAATTTTTATCATCCTCCACAATTCAAGTAATTTTTATCATCATTTACAAAATCCTGGGAAGCGGACACCATAATGATGCATATACCAAGATGCTTTACGGTCTAAACTATGCGAAAAATATTTTAATTTTTGAAAAAGTTTACATGTTTTAGGGCAACCAAATTTGGTATGATTGCATGAAAGACAATTATACGATTTTCCCGTTTTTTCTTGGCGAAACCTTTGGAAGCGGACACCATAATGACGAATATACCAGACTGTAAATTGGTTTAAGCTATGCGAAAAATATTTCAATAAAATTTTCTAATATTTTTCCTAAAGTCGGGTATTAGGAGGATTAGTATAACAAGATTTGGTATCACCTAATATATGTTTTTTGAATATAAGATTTTCCGAATTTTCATAGTCACCAGAATGACACCTATTTCAAAACTGAAGTAGATCTAAAAACAAATGTAATTTTGGTTAAGAAAAGTTTCGTTCTCGAGTGGCATTACAAGGGATTTCTATATTTTAATAAACTAAAAGTCGATTATTAATTAAAACACAAATTATTTTTGGGTAAACAAAATTAATGTTAGTATCACGCTTTATTATAGTTAATCGTTAAATTTATTGGAATATGTATAAAATATTCATTCATTATCTACTATATTTATTTTGCTTAAGCATTCCACATGGATGAATCTTCTACAGCAATGGCATTCAATTTTTCGCGACTCACTTGTAAACTCCCCAAAACAATACATACAATTATGTTCCATTGTAAGTTTTTGGAAATTATATCTTTTAAATAAATACGATAATCAATTAAAGCATTACTGTTTGCCTCTGGGTCTTCAGAATGTAGATCCTCAATTTTTCTTCCAGTAATTATTTGGCCAGCAGCGTAAATTACCAGCGGTCCACAGTTAAACCCATCGTTTTAATGTGGCAAAGAACACTTGGAAATTATTTCAAAATGCTGTAGTTCTTTGCCAAAATATTTCAAAATTTCGTTTGTAAATTGTTGTAGTTTTTTACCAACCTTAAAAATTCTTTTAATTGGATTTAAGGGGTCATAAGTTATTATTTTAAACTGAACAAAGTCTATCACCGCTAATGTCCAGTGACTTGCTTCGCATATAGGAACAATGGTATACCTATATTGATTGCATAGCAGGACCTCCTTCTGGCTGTTTTGGTCAAATACTTTATAATTATCCCGTAAAACATTCGATACTTGGTAGGGAGCCAAACAAATAGAATTTGACCCCTTCAAGATGATGCTGATCGCTACATATACCAATTCTGTCGTTAGAAAATTCTGGTAGTTTAACGAATTAAAACATTCAACCAGTACAACCAGCACCACAAACCATTAAAATGGTATTGAAATATAATAATATTATATTTCATTTCGCACATTCTGTCATAATATTTGTATTTAATGTCAAAATTTAATTTTTTGGGTGGGAATAAACTCTGAAGCTAATTTTTCTGCATATCTGGGTGTTCTTTTCCTTCTTCCTTTGCACCAGATTTCTTCTAGATCTGGATCATAAGGGTTTTCTTCATCAGCTGTAATTCTAAATGGTGTATATTCACTAATTGTTTTTTATCGCTTTTCGGCAGTTATATTTTTATGTTTTGTGCTGGTTTTGAGAGGTGGAGCGCATTCTATTGATTTTAATAAACTCAATGTTGTTTCTTGCAATTGATCTACAAATCTTCCCAGTTTTAAATGCAGTTCTCCAATAAATTATTTTTGAGAAGGTTGAACCAAGTCTCAACAACCGCATTAGAGACCCGGTTTTTAATTTCAAATTTTCGTAGGAAAACTATGCTCCATAATGGCGGAAACTTCATATATTTTTTCACTGAAAAATCTATGAATTCTGCACAATATAAATTATTGGTAGTACATCCAGTGTCGAGTTGGGATAAATCAGCTTTTACTTTATTTAAGATATTATTATATCTTATGAAGAAAGGTGTATCTTCTATGTTACTATCATTAACATTAACACCATAACTTTCTAAATCTTCTGCTATGTCCGACTCAGTTTTTTCAGTTGGGCTCGTGTTCGCAGGATTATCACTAGTCAATTTAATTTTAATTTTCTCCTCTAGCTTGTGTTTCGCATTTAAAAAGTTTTGATTCTCATATTTCGAGACGCTCAATATACAAAACATTTCAAAATAGTCATCGATGTCTTCTAAATGTTCGCTGTCAATTATTAGAAACATGAATATCATTATGTGTTCTTTTAATTTAAACGAACAATTTTTTATTTTATTTTTTATTTGCCGCACTATTATAGCTGCAAAATGAGCACAACATATAAACACACCGCTTATTTTTCCTTTTTTTGATTTTATATTAAGTATATCATACGAAACGTTTAAATATTGCTTTATATCCATCATCTTCATTTCAAACAATATAGAGTTAATAAACACTCAGGACCAGTCTGTAATGAATATTTTTGGAACAGTAATTTTTGGTTTCTGACAGTCTATTGCCTTGTTCATGTCCTTAAAAAACATTCGTAGGGAGCCAATATCATGCTCGCTGGTAATAAACTCTGCAATAGGTGTAACAATGCCACTTATCACTATTCCCTGCGTGTTGCCTGACTGGAAAAGTTGAATGTCTATATTTTTAAATTGCTTTAAACTGAATGCATAAGCATGTGTGTGCTGTAGCTCTTTCTGTGCATTATCTCGGTTTTGACCTCGTAGTTGCACAAATTCTTTAATTTCTCTGTGATATTTAACATCAGCCCCGTACGTGTAAATTGCCATTATCTTGCAATTGTTTATGACAAATTTAAACTTTTTTTTATGTAAATTAAAGTATTTACATTTTCCGTATTGTGTAACAGTGCGGTCCTTTTTGTTAAAATTTATAGAGCGGAAAACTAAAATACACGGTTGTTTAGCAGCTGTTAGTGCTTCTCGAACTGAGTGTGTTAAATCTTCATTCGACCAGGATTTGGTTAAATACTCTATTGACATTTGGTTCTTCAATTTCAGTTGGTATATTCTCCACTGCAAGAATCAATAACTCAATGTTTTCACTACCCAATGGATTATTCGAATACATATTGGAGTTCTCGATTAATGATACTCTTTGCAATTTCATCGAATTATTAGATTCGTTGGAAATAAGATTTATATTTGAAAGTTCACGGTTTTTCGAAATATCGCCATTTTCAAACGATGCTTTCAAAGTTTCATCTTTGTTGATTTCACTTTTAACAGGAGAGGTTTTTATGTTTTTATTCCACAAATTATAAATACGTTTTCTATTAATTGCTGAATTTTTGATCTTCAATTTGGAACAAATTATCGATAAATGAGAACATTTTTGTCTTGGTAGTATAATATGTGTATATTTTTCACCAAACATTTCCAATAAAACAGGAATGAGTTTAGTTGCAATTACTTTCATACTGTCATGCCTCCTCTTAAAATACGACGGACGAATTATATGTGATATTTTTTGACTATTTTGAATCATTAAAAAAAAAAATTGATAAATTTCAATCAAAACTAAATATGAGAATAATGTTGATTTGGCACACTTCCTGTTCTTTTTGAAACCTTAAATGTAACCACTGACTGAATCACTTCAATATCAACAAAACTTTCAATTTGCACACAATCGTATAAATTGCAACTTTATAGTTTGTATTTAAAAACTAATCACAATAACCACTGGATTTAACACACTTGTCCTCTATCACAATTATAACCACTGCTTTAATCACCAGAATAGTATTACAACTTTACGGTTTGTTTCTAATCGTATATAAAAATTAATAGTTTGTCAATAAAAAAATTACAACTTTATAGTTTGTATTCACTATTTTAACACTCTTTTTCTGTACACAAATTTAAATTTTCACTACTCTAACCACTAAATCAACACCACTACAACGTACGGACAAATTAAAGTTACTCTACAAAAAACTGACATACTAAAAATATTTAATTTTAATCGCAAAAAATGATTGTTATGTATCACAACTAATTAAGATATCTAATACCATAATTTTTTTAGGAAGGAAGAAATACATAATGGTATAAAATTGCATTTGTTGATAATTGAACGCATTTAGAAATAGTGGGATACAATAACCATAAAACAATAAAACATTAATAATAGGAAAACAAAAAGGAAGATGAAAAACGCATTATTTTAAATACAAAATATTGTACGACGTGTCAAATAGATACCTGAAACCAATAAAATAATTATTATAATATTATTCTTATAGTCCAGGCTTATTGTATTTTTTTTTCCAAATTGCAGTTTAGTCCTATCAAAATTTTCAGTTTTAAGTGAACATCAAAACATTTGTTTTTTCTTATAAATTTAAGCAACACCTACAAATACAACAGATAACTCCCGTTTAACACGGTACTTTTGGTGTAATATGAAATCGTGTTAATCGGTACTCACGATGTATATAATTTATGGACTTCGGTTCTAAGAGAACTCAAATATGGGTATTTTTCTCAGAAAATATGCGAATAGAATATTTATAATTTAAAATCATTCAATAAATGAAAAAATTCGTATTATCTTGTAGTTGAAATCGTGTAAGAGTACCGCGTAAAGCGAGGATTATCTGTACATAATACAGGTATATTACAAGCATATAATCCTTTCTTTCCCACAATTAAAAACAACAACAATGTTTATACTTACAACAATAATGTTTATACATACTGCGGTTATATTATACTTACTTAGAGCAAAATCGAAAAAATAATACAATTTTTTATTGATACTTGCGTATGATCATTATAATTCGGCTTACATTATGTTTCAAACATGTTTTCACAATAAATTTGTGATATCACAACTAAGAAGGACCTATGTATCTAATACCAACATTTTTAGGAAGAAAGAAATATATAATGTTGTTGTATAAAATTGGATTTGATGAAATTTAAATGCATATAGAAAAGGAGGGATACAATGACCATAAAACAATAAAATATCAATTATAGAATATAAGAAAGGTAAACTAACAACGCATTTTTACAATACAAAATATTGTACGAGGTGTCAAGTAGATACCTGAAACCAATAAAATTATTATTATGAAATATTATTATCGTGTTTTATTTTATTCAAATTGCAATTTAGTCCAACCGTAACCTTTACTTTCATGTAATCATCAAAACATTTGCCTTTTCTTTATATGCAAAACCTACTAATAGAGTACAGATAATCCCCGCTTAACACGGTAGCTTATTTTCAAAGAAAGTCGGTGTATAATTTATGGACTTCTGTTCTATGAGAAATCAAACATGAGAAATTGTTTCAGAAAACATGAAAAAAATAGATTTATAGAATAAAATCTTTCAACAAATGAAATAATCCTTGTTGTCCCGCTTGTGAATTTTTTTAGACTATAACCAAAGAAGATATACTAATAGAAGCACTATTTGTATGAGAGAAATATACCCAAATAAAATAATTTCATATTATTTTAGTTTTGTTTTTGCAATTTTACGAGATACTCATACTATTACAATTTCGTCATGTCTCTTTCTTGCATTAACATTTTGAAAAATTTAGTTTTTTATTCTATAATTTTGGTTTTTGTTAGGTTATTTTGTTGGATACATTTTCTTTTTTCTTTCAATGAGGTGATTTTCCAAACTTATCAGGAAGACTGCTTCTCAAAAGAGGAGTCGCGGCTCATCCGACATTCATTTAAATATTTAATTTTATTTGGTTCGCGCGATGAAAAAAAAAATTAATTACAGGGTCAATACCGAATTACCAAACAAAGAAAATCAAATTACGGTAAAATATTAATTTGAATTGAGCTTGATAAACTAACATTCAAAAACAAAACAGTGAATTACTGAACAAATAGCTGAGAAGAAATTAAAATTAGTAAATAACCGAACAAGGCCCATCAATGTACCGCTTTTAACGAATTACCGATCAAAGTCCATAAAATTACTGCGAAATAGTAAAAACAAATTGTAATAATTTATTATTGAAAATACATCATGATGTGATCACGTGCACATATTCCTTTTTTTATTTATTTATATTTGTTTTGTTACTAATCGTCAGTAAGCTAATAATCGTTGTCAATTAAGACGCCAGTTTTTGAATAAAAAAATAAAAAAATTTAAGGAAGTAATACAATTTTTTATTATATATATGTATGTATGTACGAGTATATAGCAAAAGGTAAGAAATTTTTTAAATTTTTTATTAATTTTTGATTTTTTTTTTGTATTTTAATTGTAATTTATTCCAATTTATTTTTTGACGATTTCGCCGTAATATTATGGACTTTGTTCGGTAATTCGTAGTATTACATATTTTTAATTTCAAAATTGTGCTAAGTTGTGGTTTTGAAACAATTGTTCAGTAATATTTTGGATCATTAATGATAAATAAATGGCTTTTGACCAAAAATGATAATAATATTGCTATTCAATATTTAGAAAAAATTGATAATGAGTTATACATCTATGGTTCGGCAATAACAGCAAAAGAACATTTTTATGACGTTCCGGTATCATCAAGCCGTTTCATGATTTTTAAAACTACCACAGTGCAAACAAATCCTGTTTATTGGAAACTAAATGACATCGCCCAAAAACTATTTTGTATGGAGTGCTCTGAAGGAGAGGGATATAGAGTTTTTTACCAATTACCACATAGTAAAATGTAAGCCATATATCTCATTCGTTTTCTAAATTTAGTACCTATACTAGTTTAACTCGTGTTTTACAATTACGCATTTGGGTTTGCTTGACTAATTATTTAACGTTTAACTTAGATGTTATCAGTTTAAATATATGCTTTTATGCCTTTATATATATGCTTTTGATTGCTTTGTATTGTTAATCTATATAGATAATTATATTACATGTATTTTATTGTATATTGTATTTTTATTTAGGTAGAATGTATTGCGTAGTGGAAACCACCAAACCCAGTGGAATTATTGAATGTGTTGCGGTTTACAAAAAATGAGTTATAAATTCCAAGCTAATGTGGCCCACGCATTATTCGAAGGCATTCAAAAATAATGCAGATGTGAATTCAGATTGAGTACCATATGATTTCAAAATGCTATACAATACTCTGCTATACAATACTGTGCTATATAATACCGTGGATTTACATGGTATCTCGCTTTGTCATATTAATTGTAATATGAATTTTTTTTTATTTTATATGAGGAAATATATTCGCAGTTCACCAATTCGGAATCAGAAAATTTTACCCGTCGAAAAAATCCAACAACTTATAATTTCAACAATGAAATGGAATATACACCGGAACTGGCTGAAGAACATAATAAACCGTTTCAAGCTCCTGCTATTTCAAGTTTGAAGATGAATGATACTCTGGTTTTTTAGCCTATATGTATATTTTAAAAAGAAATATCATTCTTTCATTATCATTATCTTTATTTCCAAGTGAAATTTTATAAAATTGAATATAAATTTATTTATTTATTACTCGAAACCACTAAACCTTTATTGTTTTATTATGAGTTTTATTTTACAGTAATTTCGTACCACAAAATTACTGATGTGGTAAAGTAAAATATTCCTGTAATAATTCTAAAAATGTTAACGTATGAATTGCACGGTAAAGGCTGACACAGTAAATAAAATCGTAAGAATATCGATCCATTAATGCAAAATTGACCCGATCTACACGATCTAAATCTGCTGTAATAAATACTTACATTTTACGGTAACTCGTACTACAAAATTACCAATTAGGTATGATATGTTGACGTATGAGATCCATGATAAAGGTTGACAAATAACAGTTATTAAAATCGCAAACATACCGATCGGGTTATCTAAATTTGTCACGTAAAAATTCAGTATCAAACACAAACATGTTACAGTAATTTGAAACTGAAAAAATAACGAATCGGTAAAATCGGGCTGCCCAAAGAGCCACAAATTGCGTTCTTTTGTAGGTATTATATCGGTAATTGCCCGCCCGATACTGTTATCGGTATTTTCTGAGTAATTCTGCGGGTCAAACATTTGAAAATGTTTGTCGGGATTCGAGAGTTCAAAACGGTAGGAATTTCTGACGCTTCCTATGACGAATGTAATGTTTGTTGCACACCAATATAACATTCGGTTGTAAAATTTTTTTTAGCAAAATGCCATTCATTTTATTTGTAAACGACTTGAATAGGTAAACCCGATTTCAAAAATTAAATGTTTCTACGAATCATTTTCTTTATATAATGAAAGTGATAGGTAGAAAAAATAATCGGAATGAATAAACGAACGCCTTAATATTTTGCAATTAAAAATTAAAATAAATCAATTCTTTGTGTTACTTACACTTTTCTAATTTCTTTTTCTAATAATAAAAAATGCTGATGATTTGTAGGAAATAATTACTCTCTGTCAAATGCGAATTTATTTGAACTGTCAAATCTAGCAATTGAGAATATTTTAAATTTTTATAAAACTATCTGGATGTAATTTTAATTTAAGTCATTTAGTCATTTGCATGACTATTTAATAGTAATTTTCTTAATTGATTAATAAATGTGTACCGCACTAGATTGCTTATAAAAATGTGTTTCAGTGTTTCAACTCAAACTAAAACCGTTAATCCGTTATCAACCATCATATCTTCTATAATCTATTTCTAGAAAATTCCACGAATACTTGTGAAATAAAATTCCAATTTAAGTTTGTATGCAGATTTATCTTGATATACATAAGTATGTATGTGAATATCTTGTGTTTTTTTCGGTAGACCTACTAAAAGTCTATTCTCAGACCTGTATTGTGTAACACAAGGATATTAAAAATAATAATAATCAGTTTGTCAAAGCCAACTGGCCCCTTACTTAACACAAGGACATTATAGTGATTCAATCGGAGGTACTTTTTCCAATTGGGATTCATACACGACAACTGTCATTTTCATATGACATGTGTGTTCAGTATTCATTGACATTTCACCATGAATAGACTGTGGAAATTTATTTCAAAAATCAGTGTTCAGTGAATAATTGTTTTCGTGCTCTTCGAACATTTTATGGTGTTCATAATCGCCCAACTAAACGCACTATTCGCGAAACAATCAATAAATTTCGAACCATTTTTCATTATTGGGTATTCATCATCCGACTAGAGTGCGTACAAGTCGATCTAATGTGAATAATGCTGCTGTAGCCGAAAGTGTAAGTGAAGACCGCAATCAATCAATTCGTCACCGTTCTCAACCTCTGGGTCTCTCATATGGCACATAGTGGCGTATTTTGAAGAGAGATCTTGAAGGTTTGAAGGCATACAACATACAGCTTGTTCAAGAATTGAAGCTAGTTCACCAACCTTTGCGTTATCGATTTGGTTTATGGGCCGTTTTTTTATCGAAAAATTGTGTTTAGCGATAAAGCTCATTTTTGGCTGAATCGATAAGAGCTTCCAATGCATCGTGAAAAATGCATTGTTTGATGAGGACCGTATTTCTTTAAAAATGCGGAAGGACAGCGTGTAAACGTCAATGGCACAAACTACAGAGCAATGATCAAAGAATTTTTATTGCCAAAAATTCAAGATATTGGTGTTGCCGACTTGTGGTTTCAAGAGGATGGTGCAACGTGACACACCATCGATTTATTGAAAGAAAATTTTAAATACATCATATCAAGAAAGGGACCCGTGAATTGGTCTTCAAGATCTTGTGATCTGATTCCGTTAGATTACTGTTTATGGGGTTATCTGAAATCACTTGTTTATATCGATAAACCACATTCGATTCCTGCATTAGAAGCAAATATAGACAAGTCGCGGACATTTAAAAGAAATTATTTTCAAATATTAAATGTCCTAAACCGAACTTACGTCACAAATATAATTTTTTTTATTATTAAATTGATTTTAATGCGTTTTATTTGAAAAAAATTTCCGAAAGCTTTTATTGGATCACCCATTTATTTAAAATACATATACATATGTTAAACATTTAGATTGTAAGTTTGCGTTGGCAGAAAAATCAATCACATACTAACAGACGTACTTACAGATATTTATCAAAATCAAAAATGGAGTATTTTGATTGACGGAACATGGCGATATGTAAACAAAAATTTTCAAACATTTTTTTATCGATTGCAACACTTAATAAAGTAAAAATAGCTAACTAATATGACCTTTCTTTTGAAAATTTGAGATTAGTATGAAAATAGAATATAAAATTGTCACCACCCGTATCGCATTGATCACAAGAAATTTTGTCACCATTGTTTAGAATTAATTTACAAAATCACTCTAGGAATTGTTTACATTGTGAACGTAGTCTACGGGTTGTCGAAACTGGCGACCGATACTAAGAAAATTTAATCTTTCTTACCTGGTGCTCATATGAATGCTCATATGAACAAAAATTAACTTAAATTAAATAAAATAAAGCAAAATTAATTTAAATGTATTTGACTAAAATAACAATTAAAACAAAAGTTTAACATTGAATACCAAATTCATTTGTTACCAGAACAAAAAAAAAACCAAAGTAACAAGCTTTTATAAAAACAAATGATAAAAATAACAAAATATTGTTAAAGTGTAACATAATTTGGCTACTAGATTGATCATTCATTTCCGAATATTTTCCATCTTTGCTTAAACAACTGGTAGATGATGATTTAATTTTGCTCATGTATTGCTTTTCTAGTTTTTCGGTCTTTTTCCAATTTTTGCTCTAAAATGTATGGATTATGAATTGGCGATTTCTGGTAGACAAGAGGAATTTGAGTTTCTTTGATTTATTTACTATACATAAATCTTAGGTTACGGTTTTGTATTATATTGGTTTTTTCTTAAATATAATAATTGTTTGTGTAATCCGCACTTCATTTAAATATTGGAAAATGACAAGCACGTTTTTCATAAATGTTATATTAATAATTTTTAATATTTTATTGTTTCCGCTCAATTGAAAATGATATTAGCTGCTATAACATACATAATATTTTATATGTTACGTACGATAAGCAAAGCTACATACACATAAAATTACTAAAAATACAACAATACAAAATATCTAATTTTGCGATTACACCACAAAAACAAATAATTGAATTAAAATGGTTTTATCTGCATTTATACGGACAAATTCAACAATTATTTATTTTATACAAAACTAAGGTTCATTTTGTTCAGATGGTTACAGATATATGAACATATACATACATATGTATCTAGCTAAAACCGATTCTCACAAATACCGTGGTTTGTAACGATTAAACTATAATTACTTCATTACCACATACGGTGGAGTCAACATACAGTCATAAAAATCATAATAAATTCAACATATGTAAAATAACAGCCGCACACAACACGCAAAAATGATATGAATCGCGTAGTCGAATTCAAATTTAACCAATTATGTTTTGTTGTTGTTTCAACTTGATTTTCCCTTATCAAGTGATATACTTATAATAACACAAGATTATACATAAACCACAATATTATGTGTAAAATGAAGAAAAAATAAACGAAATTAAATTATTTTCCGTTTTCGTTTTTCAATTTGATTTATATTTTCAGGCAGATTAAAAATAAAATACACACACAGTACACAGCACGATAATAAAATGGATAAACATAAAATAAAACCAAAACCACTATCGATTTTCACGTAATTAAATAAATAAAAAAGAAAATTCAGTCACGCTATTTGGATTTTCGTTTTCTTTATAATCAATTTAGAAACAGAAAGAACCCCATCAACAAAGTAAATAAATACTTCTTACTTTGAGAATAAGATATTTTGTTAAAGACCACACATGTACGAATTAAAGGATAATTACCATTAAATAATGCCAATGTTTATAGTATTTCTGTTCTGTTTATAGAAAATCGAATACATTAAAAATCAAATCATGTGACTTAGAGTAATCAATTTATATAATTTTGTTCTCCCCTTATAGTGTTACCCTAAAGCAGCGTACATAACATCGGGAGAATTTACCATAGTATTGAGTTGAAGTTAGACGCTGATGCTTTCGCTCAAAATAGTCCATTTTGTTAGACTTGCTAAATTTTTCATTATCAATTTGAGATTGGCTGTGTCAATACCAAATTGTTTATTATTGTGCGTTTTGAGATAACATATCTTATTTTAGATTTTTTAATTTATTATTTCTAGCGGTGATTTTAAATAACAGATAAATTCAATGAAATGGAGCAAAATATACAAACCGCCATATATGGACTGATTTACCGACTAAACAACAAAACACAATTCCAAATTAAACGGAGACATTTTGGAACTATATTGTGCTTTTTACTGACAAAGAATCAACATTAATAATTAATTTTAATCAAATGACGACATGTGATTTCTGGTAGATCGGTATACCGTCATACAAAACGATTCTCATCTCTATGACGGATTATTATCTCTGCTACGGTTTATTTCGGATATTCACAAATTCACAATACCTACTGAAAATCATTTAGTTTAATAGATATTATGTATTAATTATATTATATAAAAATCTAATTTTATTTATTACATAATTTTATAATAAACTTAAATATCTACACGAAATATAATTAAAACAATATACACAAAAATTATCGGTGACACGGAATCGAAAAATCAAATCAAATAAAACGTCAAAATTCAAAAAGAGCAAACTATAATATGCAGTACATTTATGTTACACTGCGTATTACAGTTTGCTCTTTTGTCAATATTCAAAAAATTGCCCATAATTTAAAAAATAATTATGTTTTAGTTGGTAACCCTGCGGCCCATTTTGCTCAAAGATAGAATATTTTTAACTCGAGTATGGCAAAAGTAGGAGGGGCTTATATCATTTTAAGCGATTTGATTGATCGAGAGACCGGGAATTATACTATGGTAAATTCTTCCGATGTTATGTACGCTGCTTTAAGATAACATTAAAACTAGTGATGTTCAAAATCGTTCATACCAAATTTTTTTAATCTGATCGTTCAAAAAATCTCCAAATGATCAGGTTAAAAAATAATAAATTGGTTACTTGGTTTTTTAATGATCAGTTGGTTACTGTTATGTTGTTCACTGTTCCTCAGTACATACCTTCGGGAGTGAGTCGAGAAATTCATAACACTACTCTCTAACAATCAAATTATGCTATTTTGATATAAGCTCCTCCTGTTTCACCACACTCGAGTTGAACATTCTCTTACTTTGAGCTAAATGATACGGCAGAGTTACCAACTTAAGAAAATAAAACTGAAAATAATGGGCTATAATTTTGGTCTTTCTATTTGACAGAGGCTAAAAAAATTTCATTGTGTTTCATTTTGTGTTGAAAAAATATTAAATAAAAGTAAAATTTAAATAAAATTTCATTTGCGTTTCAAAAACGTGATATAATGAATACCAAATGTAGGTAATACATTGGATTTATTATAACAAAATATGATTTGAAGCAAAAATGAAAATCTTTCGTTTTGAAATTTTTATTGTAATATCTTATGTATTGTACATATTTTGTTTGCTTTAGATAATATTGATATAAAATTAGTCGAGCAAGTTCGACAAGAAGGAATCAGCTGGTCCACCCAAATTATATCGAAATGATCTGAGTAATGAAGCGATGAAGGGGTGGATGGAAGGGCTGCTTCGCAACAGATACGTAAAAATTACAAAGCAGCCGAAAAGTGGGAATGCTGCTAAAGAGTTAACTAGGAAGGATGTATGGCTAATGAGAGCGCTAGATTTTTTTATAATTCATACCACAAACGAGTAAGCTATATTTGTTTAATTTAGTTACAGTTAAATATAACATAAGTAAAGATTTATTTAAATTTCTAGATACTTTCCAAAACAAAATTTGATTTTCTATTTTATATAATATATACAATCATATATTTAGTATACATAATAATAACAAATTTTACTTTCTCGACATTCTCGAGATTTCTTAAAAATTTGTTTAGGGCTTTAAGGCCCATCGAGCGCTTTGGTCGTTCCCTTTAAATTGTTTAATTACCCACCATAGAGCTACTAAACCGCAATTACTGGAGAAAATTATTTCTACCACCGCCCTCCCCAACCCCACCCAAGGGATACTTGTGTGCTCAGAACATATGCGGATAATTGGACCGAGCAAGTGGGAAAACGGCCGCTGTCTGAACAGTCAGCCCGTGGCTCTTAAGATAAGAAAATAATGAATAGCTGAAGAGCAGTTAGGATTGGGATTGTATTCTAGATAAAATAAAAACAACCTAGACTGGACAAGGTGGCGACTACAATAGTACAAAATAACTGAATCTGGTTTGAATAACGTTTTTAATCATTAATTCAACAGTTTGTAAGTTAATACGTATACTATTCCGCTGTACATAACTGTACTATAATATATTTTAGGTTAAAGCTCAACCAGTTTATCAGTGGCAAGGTGATAACAGAAATATCAGCTTTTTAAGTTTATTAAATTTTCGGAATGTACAACATTTGTTTCTTGTAACATGTAATTTTCACTTTACTAGGTACACTATTTCATAAATTAACAAAACCTGTAAAAGGTGCTAACTCCAAAAATTAACAATTACATACATGAAAAATGGGATAATTCGATTAAATTGAATTTAAAAGAAACTAATAGGAAATTAGACTACTTTCCAAATTTTTATAATGAGTTAATACGTTTTTAACCCGTTTGATGTTTAGTTATTATTTGATATTATTTTTTAATAAATATAGAAAACGGAACAACCAAAGTAATGTTTTTTTATTAATTGTGTATAGTCACAAATTCCTAGAATAACACAAATTGTCACATTTTAAAATTTTGCTCTATAAATCGAAATTGTGTCATACAAAATATTATAAAGAAGCTTTCTTAGTTGATCCGTTCTTCATTTTTAAAAACGAAATAAATTACGGATTAAGTGCAATTATACCATTACATTCATTATTCAAAATCAATATAATCTAGATAACCTCTTTTAATCTGTTTACTGTTTTAATAATGATAATTGAAGTTCACAAAATCTACAGTACAAGCGAATTATTACGATGATAACGGAAAAAACACGTGACAACTGTTAATTTAACTAATATAGCATATGTATATAGTTACGTAGCAAAATTTTCTGCATTCTTCAGATATTTGTATTAGAAATTGTGGTCAAAATTAAATCTAAAAACAAATAATTTTCAATTTTCAAGTGAGAGCGAAATTAGCAACTCCACTGTAAATAGGAAACATCAAAAAACGCGGAAAACGAAACGAAATTTAGGTTTACAGTACATTTCATCCTCCAGAAGTCTAATAGAAATGCCGACAATGCATTCCATTGACTGAATGAAAAAACAACGTCAGTTAGAAATAAAATACGACGACCAAAAGAAAATTGTAGATGAGTACTGGAAACTAGGTAAGCTTTCTAAATATGAGTATTATCGGAGCCACCTATATATACAGAGCCCTAAGGTGAAAAATTGAGTTTTTTCTAGAGATTTTTCATCCATATTCCATGCTGATGTATTTTGTACATAAATTATTTCAGTTTGTTGTGATCATGCAACTAAATAGTTTGAAATATGTGTACCTACTTTACTTTCAGATATTTTTATTTCAGAAATTCGTTTAGATTTTAATACATTTACAAGTCCCTTCATTTTAACCACAGTTTCATTATCTAAACTTTTTGGATTTTTGTTTGTAATGGATTTCTTTAAGTTTTCAACTACTGTTTTCCATGCTTTTTTTAAAATTTGATAAAAAAGTACATCAAACAACGTTCTTAAATTATACTCTTTATTAATTGCTACTTTACAAATATGTGTCTCTACTAAGATTTTAATGGTGTTTGTAATTTGTAAGATTGGGAACGAGTAAAACCGCATTATCTATATAACGATCAAACAATTTCTCGGTGTTGCTTTCACAGAAACTAATAGCGGTACAATTGTGGCATCGTCGACATCTTTTTTTGCATCTGTAAAAACAATTCTTGGCATTGAAGTAGGATTTACCGTAGCTTTTATTTTTGTACAGGAAAATTTAACAATACCCACAGATCACTCATTATAGCCATTGTTCATAAAATCTAAAGAAATTGGTAGTTTTGTTGTAAATCTTGATAATGTATTTTGACGATAAATGTCAAGCGATGTGTTGCTTGTCAATGTGATAAAAAATGACTTTTGACTAACCAAAATACTTTGGGATAGGCGGCGTTTAACAATAAAGATGGCTGAAACAACCAAACTATTTATAGGTGTGCCACGGCATCTTCTTCGATTTTACCGGTGAACTAGACAGTTTTGGTTTTTTCTTTCGACGGCTGAAATCAAGGTTAGTTTGAGATTTATCGGGGTGATTACCTCGTTTAAGGTTTAAACGGGTGACCATCTGTCGTTCAACCAGTACAGTAACTGAATCACCATTACTTAGCTCTATATTCATGGGGATTTAAAGACTTCCTCTCTTTAGATATTCTAACTGCTTTTGGATTTAAAGCCTTTTCTCTAACTTCATCGTCCATAGTTAATTCATCGGGGCTATCACCTTCCATTTCGAGACTAGAAAAACGACCTGCGTTTCCAAAAACTTCCTCTTTCGGACGGACTGGCTCGAGCGATTTTCTTAGCAGATGTTCAACAAAGCTGGTCTGAGTCCCAAAAGTTTGTCGCTTGTGAGATACATCTGTTGTTTGAACACCAAGACTTTGAAGGTCCGGCAATAATGTTTGTATTTTTTCATTTTCTGCTTTTTCTGTCTGAGTACCAACTCCTCTTACATGTAATTTTTGTGCTTCGTTTTTATCAGATTATTTAGTAAATCCATCAAAACGTTTATGTTTGGAATTTAAAAATTTTAACAGTTTTTGACGACAAAGATGCCATTTACTGATATCATTGAATTTCTTATTATATAAAATCCTCTTCATTTCCCTATCTAGATTCGTTAAATTTGTATCTTCCAACACGATTTTCATCCAACGGTCGAATGTATCCGGTGGAATTACAATCATACGCTGCAAATTACTCATTTTACGGTCTGTTCAAGTAATTTTCCTACAATACCCGATAATACCGCCGATAAAATGACTGGTAAGAAACCACCTTTTTGAACTAAGATTTTACGCTTGGTTAATAAACTTGATTTTGGATGTGCTAATTGGCGTAGTATTGATTTATATTTGTGTAAACGCTGTTTAACCTTTTTGGAAATTTTGGCACTACCATTCAGTACATTTAAACAAACTTCAGACACTGTTCTTATTAACTCTCCACAAGCGTTTTTTAAAATTTGTTTACGTGTACAAGGATTACAATTTTTTAATACATACAAACATACATATGTTTCTGCACCCTCAATCGCTTCATGCCGTTCCATTTGATGTATCAGATGTGAAGGCATATAACATACGTTTCATATAATGAATTGAATAAATCGCTTCGAAAACGAAATAGATCGCTACACGTCTGAGTTAGATCCATAAACAAATAACCATAAGGTTTTGAAACCACATCCTTATATACTCTTACAAAATTTCTTTTCTTGATATTTCGCGGATTATTAAACATCACAGATATTTACAGTTTAATGAAATATCCCGGCAAAATTTTCCTTGATGAAGTTATCAAAATTACTGATATCTGTCTGTGGTGTGATTGTGAACCCTTGGTAAATTCACATACGCTCTTTTTATACGCTTCTGTCATCAAATCATCTAGAACAATTATTTTTCAAATTATTGAAATGGGCTGGCATATTTTTCAATACTTCTACATCATAATCACAATTTGAATAATCTAATGGTATTGCGTTACGTTCAGCATTACATCATAATAATTTATTAATGCCGTGAATATACGGAAAACATTCTAAAACGAATAAGGTTTTACCGCATCCAGACGGCCCGGCCCAGCTACCATCATTGCAAATGGTGTCTCAAGACGAAACATATTAAATAATCTTACACTATTCACTTATTAGAACCCCTCTATATACATAGACAACGAAACACTTATACGAAATAAAAAAAAAAAATATGAAGAATTAAATAAAAAAACTGTTTAACTGGTTAATTTATATTTTATATTTATTTTCTCCTCTTATAGTAGTCTTCTCTGGCTTCTTGGAAAGTCCATCTGCCATCGGCTGTCCTTAACACCTCCTTGGTGTCAAAGTCGAGGACTCTGCCATCTTTTAAAGTTATGAACCTGTGGACTCCTTGCCGAAGTTAAAAAAATCGTCAATATCCATTTTTTTGTTTTGTCTTCTTGATTCAAATTGATAACAAGAATTTCTCAAACAGAAAATAGTCATATCAAATATCTTCATTTAAAAAATTATTCTGAGTAATTTTTTTTTTTTTGTGACATCTGGAATCAATTTTAAGATACATATACATACATAGTAATTTTAACATACATACACAGTAGTATGGTATCAGCTAAATACGAAGAATCATTAGTAGATAGTGGGCCACCTGGGTCGACCTACTTTCAAAGTAGGTCACGACCTACTTTCAAAGTAGGTCACGACCTACATCAACAATCTGGGTCGACCTACTTCCGTATGGGTCGACCTACTTCCGTAAACGACTACGACCTTGAAAGTAGGTCGACCACGACCTACATCAACAATCTGGGTCGACCTACTTCCGTATGGGTCGACCTACTTCCGTAAACGACTACGACCTTGAAAGTAGGTCGACCCAGATTGTTTACTAGACATTCCATTGAGCGTAAACGACAAGACCTTACGGAACGGAAGTAGGTCGACCCAGATTGTTGATACACATTCCATCGACCCAGATTGTTGATACACATTCCATTGAGCGTAAACGACAATACTACACATGGCCTTTAGCGTAAATGATTACACATTGTTTTTAAAGACGTCATTGACCTATATACGGAAATATTTTTTAGCGTAAACACGGCCTACACCTCAATACTACACACGACATTTAGCGTAAACGACAAGACATACTACACACGATCTTTAGCGTAAATGATTACACATTGTTTTTTAAAGAAGTCATTGTCCTATATATATATTTGTATGGAAATATTTTCACCTTTATTGGCATGTGTTAATTATTTGTGTAAACGTAGTAGTGGTATTGAAATATTTTTATTTATTATAAATTTTTATATAAAAATAATACTACCAACGTATGATATAAGACTATGACTAGTTATTGTTTAAATGCAAAATACCCCTCAAGGTATGTTATAAGCGCTACAAACCCCTTCAAGTCAGTATGGAATATCTTCTAACATATTATACTGTACACAATATCGCTTTACCTCTTTCATGGGTTAATCATTTATTAAACTGTCTATACAACAAAAATATAAAAAATGTTGTTCATGTCATTAATCACTATATACAAAAAAAAAAATGCATTTTAAATGCAAATCTGTATATGGGTGCGTTCGATGATCTCACGATGCATTATTGTTCATGAACAACGTAAAATCGGTCGTGGGGGCGTTGGAAGATGAACGTTTATGCATTATTAACAATTAACATTCCAATATCGGACGTGGGGAGCGCACGTCACCGCCATCACCTTTGAGTTTTTTACTAAAACAAAAAATGTATAGTTTATGTTTTGTTGATTTTTTGAGCTCATGCGATACGTTTTTATTCAGCCTGTTGTTATTGTGTTCGATGATCTCTACAAAAAATGTATAGTTTATGTTTTGTTGATTTTTTGAGCTCATGCGATACGTTTTTATTCAGCCTGTTGTTATTGTGTTCGATGATCTCTACAAAAAATGTATAGTTTAGGTTTTGTTGATTTTTTGAGCTCATGCTGAGATACGATTTTATTCAACCTGTTGTTTAACCAATAGCGTTCGATGATCTCTATTTAGGATATTTAGAAGAAGGAAAAGTACATCTCGCTTATCGCAGCAGTTGTAATAATAACAACAACAAAACGTCATGATTTTTCTTGTTGCATTATTCTTAATTAACCTTCTAAAATCGGACGTGCGACACGGGACGTTGAACGTTCACCACCACCACCATTGCGTTTTTACTAAACAAATATAACAACAACAAATCTGAGAATGAAAACTGAAGTGATATACATAATATAGATAACTCCGACACAAAAATAAAAAACGCGAATTATTTCTTGTGCTGTTGTTGTTGCTGTAAATGGATATTATAATAAATAATGTTGCACACTCACAAAGATGAATATCGGAAGGAAGATTTTTTGTTGTTTATGTTTTTCGTATATGAATATCGGATGGAATGAAACACAAACAAATAAATGATCAAACAAACAAATATATATTACAAAGTTGGACATTATCATACAGAATAAATATAATCATACTAGATTTTTTAGTTACAATTTCTGATATAACTTAAAAACGATATAGTTTTGGAAATTACACTGAATGTACAAGAGTACATTTAGCACGAATAAAAGTATATCTATAGAATATACATATATACAGATATAGGTGTTTCGAGGGTTTGGGGTGAAAATTGAAACAATGACAGGAAATTTCGACCAATATGATCATACAAAATATGAATATGATGTGATTTGCGAGGGATGCGATAAAAACTGCTACTTCGAGGTGATGTCAAACGAGGGTACTTGATGACAGCTCATGTGGTAGAAAAATATCTATTATACACAATAAACATGTTTAAAGAACTATATTAAAGACTCGATTCAGATTAATAAACTCTATTTAAATTAAATTTCTAATAATATCATCTTATGATAAATTAAGATAAATATATGTTACAGCCAAATTATGTTTTGAATACTTTGTTGTTGTTGAGTATTGATCATTCACTATATTTTCTTATCAGCTTGTTATGAATATTTTAAATAGACATGTATAAACTAATTACTTTGCATTAGAAATATAATTTATATTGTTTTGATAGTTTTTTTCTTAAGACTATATCAATGAATTAACTTCATACTTTGTTGCGTATAGGTATTGTAATATTTTCTTGTTATCAGTTTGTTTTGAATAATAAAAATTAATTGTTACTCTTGGACATTTCAGCCGTTTTAATTTATAAAGTACAACGCCATCTTTTACAAGTACAACATAATTAAAAACATTATAATCTTCACCTCTGCCCTAATCAGAAAATTAAAATTACCTTTTTCTTGTATATTAATGCGTTTTTAACCAGATTTTCACCATTTTTAACAAAGATGGATGAAGAAAATGCTGAAAAGCTTATTAAATAAATAATGTCTATAATAAACTAAAGTGTGTACCTGATAAATAGTATGCAATTCAGACGTAATCCTATAATATACAGAACTTAGTTGTTATTGTGCGCTTTTAGTACTAATTATGTTAGTGTTTTAATGGCTGAATTGAGAATAGTCAATAAGAAAAGTCATTATGTAGGTGAAATAATACACATTTTTAAATACACAATTGCATGGCAGAATTTTTTGTCAAATACTTTTAAAAAATTTAATAATTAACTCAGCTGAAAAAATATAACATACATAGTATGTATAGATTAAGATTTTATTTTACGTTTTTATGATATTCTAAGTTTATAACATTTTTCATAATAGACTGTTTCTCTATTAAACTTGTACAAAAAATTGCATTTTAAACATGTATATACGTAAAACATTGTACAAGACTGTGCACGATTGCGTTCGCTGATCTCGTAACAAATGATTGATAAAAAGAAAGATCTACTTGCGGGACGATGCATTATTGTTCATGAACAATCTAAAATCGATCGTATGGGACGTCCGAAGATGAACGTTTACGCATTATTCTTAATTGTTCATGAACAATCTAAAATCGGACGTGGGACGTGCGAAGATGAACGTTTATGCATTATTCTTAATTAACTTTCTAAAATCGGACGTCGGACGTTGAAATGCGACGGCGCACGTCACCGCGACCACCATTGAGTATTTACTAATAAATGACGAACAATAGAGGAGCCCAAACTAATATACAAATTAGTATCAATGAAAAAAAAAAAAAACAGAAAACCACAAACTCAAAACGAAAAAGAAAACATTGGGTTTATTTTTAAAAAATATTTATTTATTTTATTAAATTTTTTTTTGTTATACCTTAAAATTAAATATTAATATAAAAATTAAACTTAAAAACAAAATTAAATACAAATTAAAAAATGTATTGATTATTTATTTATTATAATAATAAATATGTTCATGAGAACTACATTTATAGGAACAACCATGGGTTATCCTCCCAATATCGTATGAAATAAAGGGCCTCTTCCACAGACCCTCTACATAAACTCAGTATCATGTCGAGATTGGCATCACACCAGGCGACGTATGTCCGACACCTTCGCTCTGCCCTCCGCATCAATGTAAAACACAATGTCTGTTCTTTAACAGAACGCTCGAACTCCTCTAGTACTTTAGCATGGAGACTTGCGGGTAGATCCTCAATCGAGACAACTGATTTTATTATCTGATGTATTGATGATAGCATCAATGATTTTGGATGTATCAATTGCTGCTGGCAGCTGCTTGTATTTTTCGAAATATTTTCCATTACTTGTGGTTATTTGAAATACTAGTATACGAATATAATTTAAACTAAATTACCTCAAGTTATATATGGAGGATATACATTCTTTAACGTGCTGTTAACATTATTTGTATTGCTGTTTGTTAATTAAGAATACTGCATAAACGTTCATCTTCGGACACCCCACGACGATTTTAGATTGTTCATGAACAATAATGCATCGTCCCACTAGGTGATTTTTCTTTAATCCATGATTTGTTGCGAGATCATCGAACGCAATCGTGCACAATCTTGTACAATGTCTTACGTATACATGTATAAAATGCAGTTTTTTGTACATGTTTATTTAAATTCTTACAACAAACCTTTCCTCTATGTCTCGGCCATATATTGTTATGTAACCGAATCAATGAAAATTATTTTCTGCAGTGATAGTTGTCAGAAATGTGATTTTCACCGGTTTTAGCCTATTTTATCAGAAAAACACAGAAATTATGTGGAAAAATGGCACTTTTCTTGCATATTAACACGTTTTTAACAAGATCTTCATCATTTTTACCCTATTTTGTCAGAAAAATCACCGGTTTTAACCTAAAAATCACCGATTTTCACCGGTTTTAACCTATTGTGTCCGAAAAATTCGAAACTATGTGGGAAAATAGCTCTTTTCTTGCTTAATAGGTCGTTTTTAACAAGATTTTCACCGGTTTTAGCCTATTTTGTCAGAAAAACCTAGCCTATTTTGTCAAAATAAAAAATCCGAAAATTATACTTTCGATGAATCAATAATTTTTATTATTATTATTTACAATTTTCATTTTTTTCTTTTTCAATCTTTTACCGAAGATCTCCTCTTCAGCTTCTACTACATTCCAAACACCATTTGCATCTCGTAAAACTTCACCAGTTACGAAATCTAGTATAGTACCGTCCTTTTTAAGAATAGTTCGTCGAAACGGTTTCGAAAAATCCATAAAATCATCATACTCGTACATCCTTAAATTGTCTAAAATTTTAAAAATTAAATTAAAAAAATATATAAAAATCAATCTCACCGTTTTTAAAATTCTAAATGAAAACTCACTTCTTCGAGACAGTAATAATAATAATACGAAAATTAAAAAGCAATGTTATTTATATACTTTTCAGCAAAGTTTAGAGTCTCATAGTAAATCAAGAACGATGACGTTTTAAAAAATAATTTCTATTTTCAAAACGATACAGCAATAGTTTTGATCAACATGTCAATCGAAATGATGCTGATTCGTTACACAAACTGTCAATTTGCCATGCTATCTCATTTAATAGTATTCTGCATAAGTTGTTGTTTTCCATTTTTTGTACTTCCGTGCAGAGTTGTTTTAGTTTGTCGTTGCATGTCTCAATGGTTCGAATGAGTTCGTCTGTGTTTGGTAGTTGTATTGTTGTGATAATTTCCAATTTATTTTCGTAGAATAGTATATCGTCTAGTTTTTCGAAATATATTCCTGTATTGTTTAACGGTTGGTTTGTGAATGTTTGCCCGTTGGTGTTTATCAATGTGTATGTTGCAAGTATCCATAAGATAATTTTGACCATTTTTCTGTAATTGTAATATCTTTTGTCAGGTTTTTGTGTTGTAAGAAAGGGTTTTTTTTTTTTTTTTTTTTTTTTTTTTTTAAATAAAAAAAGTTATTTGTTTTTCATTATATATGTATAAATTTTTTTTTTTTGTTTGTTTTGTTATATATATGTTTATTTGTTTTCTTTTTGTTTTTGCTCGTAGAGTTTGGCTTCTTCTATCATAGATTTTATCTCCCACGCAATTTGTTGTTCTTCTTCTATGTCTAGTTTTGTTGATTCTCGTCCTATTTTTATGTTACCAAGTTCTTCTAATACTTTAATTATAGGGTCGTTTCGGCTCACCCAGAGACCTTCCATTATTTTTATTTCGTCAATCATCTGTTGGAAGATTTTTAATTTTTATGATATAAAATTTTTTTGATTACTTTATCATTATGTTAAATTGTTTTATTTCTTTGTCCTTTCTCTGTGTGTTTGTTTTTCGTATATAATAGCTGTGTTGACACTGTATTTTCTTACTTTTGGTTTCGTCGATTTTAGTAATGGATCGTTCGACTTTATATCGTTATTTTTCTCTACGTGTGAATCTGGCTGTGATTCGTGAGATTAAAAAATTGCTGTTGGAGTCTCGTAGGATGCTGTCTATTTATGTAACTTTGGAGGATCGGGTGTTCCGGGAGGCTCAATTTATTATCGATTATTATTATAACAGTGTTTAAAGCCCATTACTGGCCCTTTAATATGCCAACATAATGTAACTGCAGCGGTTACCCAGTCGTTCTCTAAACCGTAGAACTAACATCACCTACAACGACCTTTGCGCTTACCTCCTGGTGGCCCTCCTTTCAGAGATCGCTGCACAGTTCATTTCAGATCTGCAAGACGAACGTAATCGAGCCAGCGTAACGCTCTGTAAAGCTTCAGCTTTACATCTTCCAGAGTGGGAGCACCAAAAAATTTATCCATTTATGCACCGCAAAACAAAATTAAAAATGTTGTGCATACCATTGTATTAAATTAATTTTTTTTCTTTTTTTTTCAAAATAAAACTAAAGTTTTTTTAATAAAACAAAATCAAATTAAATTTAAGTTTCTTTTTGTATTTGGGTGCAGCGAAGCGCGCCGGGTCATATCTCATGCAACCACTAAGTTAACGATTTGGAAAGATCTAAACACCTGATCTCCCTCCGGCGGTGTCAGGTTAGAATGGTTATCGGAGTCATTGTCTTATAGACGGCATGCGAGCACACTTGGTTTATTTTCGTATGTCGCAACTGTGAGAACAAAGCAATGGTAGAGGCAATACTCCATCTTCTTTGTATTTGTCCGCAAACGAGAGAGGAGTTTTATTTGGTGTTTAAATTTTAGCAGTGGCCTTAGACGATACAAATCACAATGGCCTACTGCCAGCCGCTCTCTAATATCCTCATTCACACGGTTTTCATGAAAGATAACGAGATCCCAAATATTTTAACCTCCTCACTCCCTCAAACGTTTAGTGACCACTACTAAAATCTGGTGTGCCATCTTATAACCAGAGATCATGTATTTCATATCATTTTATTACCGATGATCGAAAGTCGAAAGGTACTGAAATATTTTAAATATTGCTCCAGTATTATCGATAAGAAAAATTAATGGCAAAAGTTCGTAACTTAAAATTAAATTAAAGTTGGGTGGATTACTCCAGCACTCAATGCCACTAATGGGCCCACGGTGCAAAAATTCGGTCGTACCTTAAGTTTAATAATTATTGCAAATTCCACGGTTTCATGCTCTGATCAAATAAATCTGATATACAGAATCTGCTAATTTGAAAGAGCTTATATTATATATAATAATTATCAGGAATCATAATAATATATAATATATAATAATTATCATTTATCAGGAAGAAATGTCCGCAGAAACTGATTGGGCACAGAAACACATGAATAGCAGAATACAATACGGCCAGAAGAAATTATTATAATAAAGCGAGCAGTTCAATACTGATTAGAGCAGAAGAGATCGGGAAAAAATATAATTCGGATAGTAAACGTACTGATTCGTTTAACAGAAATACCGAAAAATACGAGTAGTAAAAAAATTATTTCGATCAGCAAAAATGTTTATTTTAACACGAAAACTAGCCGTTTAGTTATTATTTTGTGCACTTTATTTTATTTATCCCTTCTCAGATAACAATTGCCAAATTACGCTTAAATTTCAGAATTTCGCTCAACAGTCAATGATTATCTGCAAACTTCTCGATACTATTTTACTAGTATTATACTCGAACAAATGCCAAATTGTATAGAAATTTTAAGATTATTTTGTGGAACTTCAGGAGAGGCGCTAAGTTCTTTGAGCTGTGTATCTGCATTGCTGACTAAATGATTTATAATTTTACTATCATTCAAATCTCGATGTCCGTAGATTTACATATACATGTATTTGGCAAGTCATATTCTTCACCAATTCCTATATTATTATCATATTATATTGGCAACATTTTAATTAATTTGTCTTAAACTTTTTCTTTTTAATAATAGCCGTAGTTCTTGGCGTATGATCTGATCCGTTTCATGAAATCAACACACAAATTGTATTATTTTTTGTTTTTGTATCAAAATTTTGAACCAAAATGCTACTAGGATCAATATAACGACCTAAAAACAAAAAATAATACAATTTTTGTGTTGATTTCATGAAACGCGGCTATACAAATGAAAGGGAAGCAGATATGATCTGATCCGGATCAAGTTATACGCCAAGAACTACGGCTAATATGTCCGGTCTGAATCAGTATTTCTGCTGCCAAAATCAGTATTTCTGTTGATCGTTTAAAAATGTTTTGTAATACGATTCTTTCTGCCCGAATCAGTATTTTGTTGCAGGCAGAACAATGTTTCTGGCCGAGTCAGTATGGTTTACTAACCAAAGCGCATGACCCTTACGAGAGAAACCTTAAATGACCCTTACGTGAGAAACCTTAAATGCATTGTTTATTATTTAGATAGAAAAAATTTGTTTGTACTTCTAACAAGTAATGGTAATGGGATCAACTTAGCGTAACTGATAAGCTATAGTAAATCGTGGTGAAAGTAAGGTATCTTTTATGAATCTACAATTGTCTATATCCTGGAAATTCAATTGCTGTTAAATTATAATTAATACAGTTCAATAAAATGGAGTAATTTCCAAAAATAACATTATTTGATTTTAAGTATATTTCCTAACCCTGGAACATATTTTATAAAACTATAAACATTTTTCTAAATATGTAGATGATTTAATGACACACATTTTAAAATCAATATGTGAAATGGTTAGCACAATTTGATACACAATGGCTAGATTTATTCCTAAATGATGGCATAATTATGTACTACAGCTATGATACTATAATAATGATATGAATGATTATAATACTATGATACTATAATAATGATATGAATGATTATAATGATTATAATAGTATATTAAAATCATACTATGATTTATAATGCAAATGCAGTCATGGGCGGTGTCCCCTTGACCCACCGCATTTGCATTATAAATCATAGACGTTTACATCAATTTTTATATAAATCATAGACGTTTACATCAGTTTTTATATAAATCATAGACGTTTACAACAATTTTTATCGATCAAGCATGTTCAAAGAAAAGCAAAATTTAGCAAATTTATAGATTTTGACAAATTTAGATATAAACGATTATGATATAAAAATTTACAATCTCAATTTTCAAGTTTAACAATTCAAAATATCATAGACGTTTACATTAATTTTAAGTTTAAAATTTAAGTTTATCAATTGATGTAAATATCTATGATTTATAATGCAAAGATGTTGCAATGCAACTGTAGAGCGTAGGTATGGTACCAACGGTCATCAGCGGTGACCGCATTTGCATTATATCATAACCGTTTACATCAAATTTTATCATGGAACGATTGGATCAGACAGTTTTGATAATTATATACCAATACAACTTTATGTATGTTCTATTGTACGCATAAACCAGCATGCCTCCAATCATATAAAGAAGTTAAAGTGTGCTAGCGGAATGTATTTTTTAATGTTTTCATTTTTATTTAAGCAATTTTTAAAACCATTTAACACCTTTTAATTTTTTTATAACTACATTATCCTCCTCAAGTAATTAGCAATAAGATTTTGCTTTTAAACTAATTAACAGAGAATAATTGTTTCAGAAGATTCATCTTTGAACATGCCTAAAACTTTTTTTATTTACCAATGGTAAACGATATACAATATGTTTTCGATAGAATAATCTGAAGTATCAAATTTATATTTACATCAGGCTTTATATCATTGTAGAAGCTTACATACCATCTCTATTGTGTTGTTGTTTGTACTAAATATCTTGAAAGCTTAGTTTTTTTTCGGACCTGCAATTACAATTTGTGTAAAAATCACCCACATTTCATTTTCAAAGTTTGACACGAGGCAATAAAAGTTGTGATTTTTGTTAATTTGATAGTTTGTGTAACGAATCAGCATCATTTCGATTGACATGTTGATCAAAACTATTGCTGTATCGTTTTGAAAATAGAAATTATTTTTTAAAACGTCATCGTTCTTGATTTACTTTGCTGAAAAGTATATAAATAACATTGCTTTTTAATTTTCGTATTATTATTATTACTGTCTCGGAGAAGTGAGTTTTCATTTAGAATTTTAAAAACGGTGAGATTGATTTTTATATATTTTTTTAATTTAATTTTTAAAATTTTAGACAATTTAAGGATGTACGAGTATGATGATTTTATGGATTTTTCGAAACCGTTTCGACGAACTATTCTTAAAAAGGACGGTACTATACTAGATTTCGCAACTGGTGAAGTTTTACGAGATGCAAATGGTGTTTGGAATGTAGTAGAAGCTGAAGAGGAGATCTTCGGTAAAAGATTGAAAAAGAAAAAAATGAAAATTGTAAATAATAATAATAAAAATTATTGATTCATAGAAAGTATAATTTTCGGATTTTTTATTTTGACAAAATAGGCTAGGTTTTTCTGACAAAATAGGCTAAAACCGGTGAAAATCTTGTTAAAAACGACCTATTAAGCAAGAAAAGAGCTATTTTCCCACATAGTGTCGAATTTTTCGGACACAATAGGTTAAAACCGGTGAAAATCGGTGATTTTTAGGTTAAAACCGGTGATTTTTCTGACAAAATAGGGTAAAAATAACGAAGATCTTGTTAAAAACGTGTTAATATGCAAGAAAAGTGCCATTTTTCACATAATTTCTGGGTTTTTCTGTGTAAATCGGCAAAAACCGGTAAAAACCTTGTTAAAAAACGACCTAATTTGCAAGAAAAGAGCCATTCCCCCACATAATTTCGGATTTTTCTGACAAAATAGGCTAAAAATGATGAAGATCTTGTTAAAAACGTGTTAATATGCAAGAAAAGTGCCATTTTTCCACATAATTTCTGTGTTTTTTCTGATAAAATAGGCTAAAACCGTTGAAAATCACATTTCTGACAACTATCACTGTAGAAAATAATTTTCATTTATTCGGTTACATAACAATATATGGCCGAGACATAGAAGAAAGTTTTGTTGTAAGAATTTAAATAAACAGGTACAAAAAACTGCATTTTATACATGTATACGTAAGACATTGTACAAGATTGTGCACGATTGCGTTCGATGATCTCGCAACAAATCATGGATTAAAGGAAAATCACCTAGTGGGACGATTGCATTATTGTT